>OY757256.1:10518933-10544370 GCA_963584085.1 Pyrausta aurata | reverse complement strand
ATAGCGCTATGAGTGACAGCTAAAGGTGGGAGTGAGTAAGAAGATGTCCCGGCGATTCTTCCGAGTCGTACGCATTATCCGCGCCGAATCTGATGACGTCATCCGAATTTGTTAAGGATTCCTGGGGTTCCTCCAGATTCGGACGATTCGGCGCGGAGAAGTGTGCGAGGTTTCATGAGATTTCATATAAAAAAATCAAAAATTCGGTTCGTTCGGCTCGGATAAGTGTGCGTTCACCTTAATTATGACGTTTATATTACAACAATGTGAAACTTTTATTTCAACATCTACCCCTTCGGTAGGATTAAATACCTCCATTTTTTTATGTCTTAATTATATTATCTTTTGCGTGTACCCTAACTTTTAGTAAACCATTATGGTTAATCGGGTAAATTTTAGGTACGCCTGATTCTATATCAAGCATTTTCACGAGCGATTTATAGGTCGCAACGTACACGCCAAAAGCTCACGGTGTGTCCGTTGCGTCCTCGTGACGACATCGCGGCTATAGTAGCGCACGTTGCGTACACGCAGCATGAGCGCTGCGATAGTGCAGCCATTTTTAGCATCTACATACATCCACTAAGTGCACGTTACGTTGATTCCACCATATCAGAGCAAAGCAAGCCACTGCGCCAGCTCGCAGCGAGCGTACCGCGTTTACGCAGATAGCATGTCATCTCGCAGCCTGCACGTTGCATCTCTCAGCGCGCACGCTGCAAATTCGACTCGAGAAATCTTTAAGCGAACGCGCCCTATAAAATGAAAGCATTAGCTGAAAGCACTCACCCGGGCTGCCATTAGGGTTCATGGGGTACACTTCAGTCGGCGCCCCGTCGTCGTCCACGTACTGCAGGGCGAGCTGCCCGTGCCGCGTCAGCTTGCTCATGACGCTGTCGTCGGCGAGCGCGAAGCGGCCCTCGCCGTGCGCGACCCACACGCCCAGCACGCTGCCGCCCATGCCGCGGAACCACACGTCTTGGCTGTGCCGTTCCGTTATCTTCACTGCGCTCCAGCGGCATTCGAATCTGTGGGAAGGAAAGAGCTCATTTTATAACGTTTTATTCAGATGTTTTGTTTTAATACAGGATTTTTAACATACTAAACGGAGAACATAAGAGTAGTAGAGGATCTCTTCTAAAATCGAAGAAAGCATTAAGCTTCTCTATATATTGTTTTAAATATCGGAATATCGAAATATCGGAAGCTCATATATAATAAGGTACATGGTAGCAATTCCATATCTAACTATTCTAAGCTTCTGTATTTACAGCTACTACTTTGTCTCTTTCTCCTTCTCTCTATTATCGCTCTTTCTTCTCACTGCAGAGATCAAGAGACAAACATCAAACGAAACTTCAGTATCTCTTGCACACCCCAGGGACGAGGTGAGACGCAAATCGAAAGAGATGAGGTAACCTAAGCTCGTTATCATTTTACTTGAACTGATTTAAACTGGAATTTGACTATAAAATTCAGTCAATCGATCTTTACTTTACCTTTCGCATTCTAGTAAAAAAAAGAGAATGACATTCATTTCTGCTTAGCCCAAAGGTATGACTGGCAGTAAATACCATAGCTTTAAGTTCACTTCGTAAAAAAATGGTTGTGCAATAAAGTATAAATAAATTACTTTATCATAAAAAAAAACAATAAATGACTCACCGTTCCGAGCTATTAAGGTCCAAGAATATCTGTGCCTTGCTCTGTTTCCTAGCAGCTGGCTCAGGGTCGATCCAGCCGAGCAGAGCCATGAGTTGGCAGCCGTTACACACACCCAGAGAGAACGTATCGCTTCGGCCCTTGAAGTGGGCGAATTGAGCGGTGAGCGACTCGGAGAAGAGGATGCCCGCTGCCCACCCCTTGGCTGATCCGAGTGTGTCTGTAGAATAAAATACAATGATATGTCAATGAAATTTATTGAATTAAAAAAAAATGGGGTTACGAATGGTCCAACAGAGAAAAAAGTTCGAAAAGGGATATGCTCTTGTTATATGTCACCCACACGTCAACAAATGCGGATATGTAAAGGGCAGAGTACCCAATTTTATGTAGACCGCAAAATTGCGACCTCGCCTGCGGGGCGGTGGGGTGCGGGGGAGACGAGAGCGCGGTTAGTGAGCCCGCACCTCTCGCGCGACCCGCTATCGCCTTCCCCCAAGCCCCTGTACCCCGCAGGCGAAGCGGTTTAAATATAACAATGCCGTCAAAGGTAAATGAAACAGAACCGCAAACAGATCAATAGGTGTGAATCTAAAAGTGCTGTGATTGGCATTTATTGTACACGCTAGATTAAAATAAAGATTTTCTAACTATAGCTGCGATGCTCCTGTCGTCCAGACATCTTTTTTGAGTAATTACTTGATCAAATGTAAGTAAAAGTGATCGTAAGTTTTTAAATATGAAGACAGCAGCGTGTAAACAAAAAAAAATGTTTGCATAATATCTATTTAACAAGACAAATGCATGACGCTTATTACAGTAACTGTAATATCAACTAAAATACTGAAAAAACAAATAGTTTACGCTATTACGTAGTTTTCAGATTGGAAACAAACAGATTACTATCATAACATAATATTATTTATGACCAAATAACGTCATGGACGTTTACAATGCCGAGACCTTGACCCGGGACTGAATCATGTGACGATTCTGATAAAGTTCGTATATCTATTACATACAGTTCAGCCCTTTTAATACAATGGGTCCAAATTACATCACAAATTTCAAATATTGTTATTTTCCACCTTAGTACTTTAGAATTACAAATAAGTGTCACAATTTTATGGTCTCTATTTCTCTCAGCTCTTGACTGTATTGTTGTTTGTAAATCAGGCTCAAATTGATAATAAAGATACATGTTTCGGCCCTACAGACATATTCTACTTTACTTTGATAAATACGTAAGTAGCAGTTCTTTTCCAAATTGTATTATTTTTGACGGCGTGTCGTTTCCATTATCTAGCGAGCGATGGACAGTCTATGTGAGATTTATTCTCTTTAGAGCCTTTGACGCTTCTTTGAACGTTAGTGTGCTCAAATTACAAATTATTTAATAATAATTTTATCATAAGTATCAATACTTGGTATTTCTTACCTGCGTAACTGAATCCACCGGGGAAGACTAATCCTTGGAAGGCATCCAGCGTTATCTTCTTGTTTTGCAGATCGCTCATAGTTACGTCAAATACATCGAAGTTCGCCATCATGAGAGAGGCTATCATTTCGCGATCGCCATTTGTTCCTGGAATCAACAATAACGCAATTAACAGTTTGGATACTTATTATAAACATAGTTTTTATTACAGAAACCAGCTACTTGTAAGACTATAATCAGGCAGGGCAGGCTGAGGTGGAGCAAGTCACAAATATTTTAACCGAAAATTAGAAATTCTACTTATCATAAATTTCACTTGGAAAAAACAAAAAATTATGTCAGAAGGAATCGAACCCTGCGTCATTCGATATCCAGGCACATGCCTATACCACAAGGCCATCGTCATATTTAAAGGCAAGTCTGTTGAATTTTGCAAGTGCTTCCTTTTTATAAAGTGACAAAACTCTTTAAAACCAAAAATTATAAATTTTACATAATAGTAATATTTACAATTCATAATCATGTGTATTATCAGAAAAACCATAAACGTCAGATTACTTCAGTAAATCATTGATTAGCATTGTATCTATTACCGCAATAAACATACCTTCTTCACGAAGCACAGCTACTTTCACAGACTTGGTTTTTACTACCGCCGCAGATGGGTCGAAAGTGACGTTGTAGGTTGGACCTTTACGCTTCTCGAGACCTATAAAACAAGAAATATTTAGAAAATAAATGATTAAAATACGATCGTATTGAAATGAAATAAGGTGTAAGGCGCAGCGTAGGACGTCTATCGACAGTGAACGAATGAATGAACAGATGGACAGACGACCTTGTAAAGTTCGCAGGATCACACTGAATGCAGACCGCTTGTGATCGGTCGATGTCGAAAACTTTGGGGAAGGCTTATGTTGACGTCTTTTGGCTGATAATGATGATGATGATGATGAAGGTGTATTATAAAGATAGCTTACCTCTCCATTCTTCTTTGATACAGTCAGAGTTGGCTTGTAAGCACTCCAATTGATAGCTTGTTTCCTCCCACGTTCTAAACACATCAATCAAATCTGTGTTCAGTACTTGAACTCCGTTTACATTGACTGTCACCTAAAAAAAAGTACAGCTGATATTATAAATTGCACTTGTAAAAAGACAAGGAGATCGAACCCTGTGTCTTATTATCGCTATCAATTAAGGCATACGTCTGGATAGCGTCAGACACAGAGATTGATTCCTTGTCTGACACAGTTGCTTTTCACGAGTGCAATTTATAATATTAATTTATCGTGACAGAACACTTTAAAAACCAAAATACAAATTATAAGTATAGCTAAGTAAAATTCATTCATTTTAAACCAGGAGTCATAAACATAGCCATATGAGAACAATGCAGATAGATTGTTCTGATACGGATAGAGCAGGGTTTCCTAAGGGCTAATGTAGAGTGAGCCCTGGCTGAATAATGACACACCACCAACCGACCGAGCCATACTCATATTGGTAATGGTAAAATTTCCCAGAGGTGGGTCACAAGTTGGTAACTTGTATTAGCTGGGTCGGAGCCTAGACAACATTGGGAACCACTGTAGTAAAGGTTGAATGTAGAGCTAACAATTTACCTTAGACTTCATTCCATACTGTCCCGTGGTACCGATAACCTTCGCCTTCACTCCATTCTTCTGATACTCATTGAGCACATAACTCAAGTCAGTCTGAGCGACCTCCACTACAATACCGAGTTCTTCGTTGAATAACGCCTCAATAGCAGATACGTTCTTTTCCACTTGTAAGTCCACGGACAAACCGCGGAGGCCTCCGATACCCATCTCTAGTACTGTTGTTATGAAACCACCCTCGCTGATGTCGTGGCCGGACAGCAGTTTCTTTTCTGTAACATATTCGCTAGTGTTAAATAATATTACTTAATAATAACAACTACTACGTAAAGTCATCTTATCAGCTTGGTGTCAATCTCTATTCTATGGGTAAAAAGCCTATGGGCTCTGCATTACACACAAGCATCACATTTATCAGCATAGCCTGCTGTTTTGACGTTCTCAGAGAATGCTGTTTTGTCGTTGTCAACAGAAAGAGAGAAAATTTACTCTGTTTGACATTCTTTTCATACATATTTGGTTCTGAAGTTTACGCGAATACTCATTTCTAATAAAAACACACTTTTACGGATTTATTTCGCGAACGTTTATTCTATAGTCTGCCTGTGACCACGGATGCTGTAAAGCATTCGAAACGTCAGGCATTAAATAAAAATAAACGTTCGCGAAATCAATCCGTAAAAGTGTGTTTTAATTTTTTTCATACATTTTGGGTCAGAATTGAAAACGTCGAATAGCATTCTCTAAGCGGCTTAGCTCATTTTTTTATGATAATATGTTCTAAATATGTATTATAAAAATGGCGCATTTTATGAAATTATCTAAAACAGACTACTAGACAAATACGTAATGAAGGATCAAGATAATCTCAAGATAAAGAGACATATCTGAATTATATTAATAAAATTTACCTTTCAATAGTTTCTGAGTAACCTTGAAGAGCGCTTTAAGGACCGCGGGGTCATCTAGATCCGGTGGGTTGTCGCCCAACTGCTTGTAGCACTGAGCTAAAGCCGAACCACCGAGTCTGCGAAAATATACTTTAGTTACAACACAGATCAGAACCGATAACATCAGATATTAAATTATAGGTAGTCCGCGAAAATGGGACTTTGCCTGCCTGTGAAACCACACCGCCCGCACCCCTCACGCAACCCGCTCTCGCCTCCCCCCGCGCTCCTGTGCCTCGCAGGCAATGTCTCAATGAAGCGGTTTACCTTTAGTCATATAGGTAAGCCCCGCAACTTGATAATACGCTGGCTGGAACCTTGTCAATTTAATAACGACATTGGAAAAACATAACAGAGAATACGCCAAAAAATAGGCGCCATGCTCATTGGCTATTTGCGGGGCTTATGCCAAGAGTTCACAGATTATTACTTCAATAGATAAAGTGAAACTGTTATTATATTATATTATGTCACGATTGTAAGTTTCTAGGATTGTACGACATAATACTTTGATATATTGCATCATAAAAAACTTCGTTCACCCAAATGAATCTGCTGGTAGGTAAGTAGGGTGGCTAGTTCATAAATATTGTCGACGACCTCCGTGATAGATTATATCGTAAGACATTAGGCAACAATCACACCTGATGGTAAGTAATGATGTGGCCTAGTTAATATTTTCTATGTAAATGATTGATTGATTGATTAAGAAACTGACAGCATTTGTACCTGTATTTCCCTGGAGTGACAGGAACATGAACTAACGCGGAGCCCTCAGCGCTGAGCACGGGTTCGATCTTCACCGTTATGTCTGAGCAGGGCGCGTAAGTTGAAACCACCAGGGTTCCTGGCGACTTCACTGCAAGAAAAGAAATATACTCATCAATAAAATGTGATCACGATTTTGATATAGAGTAAAACTGTACACAGAATTAAACTGTAGTAGAATTCGTTTTCCATATACCGCGCCTCTAACACTAACATCATAAGGCCGTATCTCACCGAGACGCTACGGCAATGTCGCCAGCTTCGTATCCAAGTATATTGAAATATATTGTTACTTGGTCTTATGTCACTATCGAGGACTTGCAAAAATGTTACTTATGGTAACGGCATAAGGCATTTACCACACTTGCCTTTTTCTCCAGCCACATAAGAGCACATGGACAGTGAGTCCTTGCCCCCGTCAACGGCTTCGCTGGGAGACATCATAGCGGCGCAGAGCGTGTCGCAGGCCACCACTAAATTTCCCCCTTCGACACCAGTCTTGCCACATCCAGTTACTAAGGCTTCATTAAGTCTTTAAGCTCCAAAAAATATTTTCAGATTTTATCAAGCCGGCCTCTGACTTGGCTTAACGACTTATATCAACCGATATTAGCAGGGCCAACTGTTTTACGTGCCTTCCGAAGTACGGCGATGCTCGTGATATACGTCACTTATATGGTCGGAATGGTCACCCATCTAAACACGACCGCGCCGTAAGTTGCTTGCAAGATGTTCGTAGCGCTTTGGTAGTGATACCTAATTGTCATCAATCATCTAAGAATTGTATAAAGGTCAGTAACCGCGAGTCCTTGCCGACGCCGAGCGTCCTCAGCGCGTCGCACGCCACCACCAACGTGCCCCCCTCCACGCCGGTCTGGCCACATCCAGTTACTAAGGCCTCATTTAGTCTTTTAGCTACAAATACCTCGCGTGAAAAGGTCTTAAGACACTTACCTTTCTCGCCAGCTACATTAGCGTAACAGTGAGTCCTTGCCCTCACCTATTTTTCAGCTCGAATATATTACACTCTAATTTGAAACGTCTTAAGTCATCATCTAACTAAGAGTTGCATAAATGTCAGTAACCTTTCTCGCCGGCGACATACGCGCACATGGACAGCGAGTCCTTGCCGCCGTCGACGGCGACGCCGAGCGTCCTCATGGCGGCGCACAGCGCGTCGCACGCCAGCACCAGCGCGCCGCCCTCCACGCCGGTCTTGCCGCCCCACATCCAGTTGCCGGAGCATTTCACGTCTTCCAACTCGGATATGCCGGCGAATACCTGTTTAAAAAACTAACTATTAGAGACGATTATAAACCTAAATTAAAATGTCATGTCGACTGAACGAATAGTCGATATTAGTACAATCAGAATTGGTTGTGAATGAATGGATTATAAAGGAAAGAATATTTCTTACAATTAACACTAACCTTGATTATCTAAGACTAACATACAATGTGTCGATCCTTTATTTCAGATTCTGGAGTTCTAATTTGTGAGACGCTGTTCGTATTTTGATTTCACCTCATTCACTCATACCAGCAAAACAGTGCCCGTATACAGTCTGTTTAATATTCACTCAATACGCTTAGCGGAAATTTAAAGCAAAATAATTTTATAAAATTCTACTGTATAATACTCAATTTATTATTTTTTTAAAATGTGCGCGACATGTGTGTGTGTGTGTGTGTGTGTGTGTGTGTGTGTGTGTGTGTGTGTGTACATTTACCATTAAGGCTTATGAACGACCCAAATGGGGCACAAGAACAATTGATTTCAACTAATTGTGTCCCTGCGCACTGCTGTTGAGCTGTAGTGACACAACCTAACAACATAACACACTCACCAAGTTAGTCAAAGCTTCTCCCAGAGACAGCCTAGCGCCCGCAGCGGGGTCCAGCAGTCCCTTGATGTTCTGTGTGCCGATGGACGTAGCGGAGCCGACGAGCTCGTTATACGACAAGGCGATGATCGCGCAGTCCGCTAGCGGCGTGTGTAGCGGCCCTACGCACTGCTGTTGTGCTACTAGCCCCGTGACGCAGCGGTCCACCTGGATAAATATTTTAGTTAGTCTCTCAGATAACCATATACAGGGTGTAATAAAAGGTTTATGGAAGCCGAATACCACGTAATCACGTATTTCTCGAAGACACTAAGACATATCAGTGCAACTGAAAATCATTATTATACGCGAACTAAATACTAATCACAGCGCTTCTGAATTATTTTCGTATTGTTGATAATTTGCGGTAACGCTTTCTTTATGTCTTGGCCCCGTCTCCTTTACTGATGGGCGCCATATAAAACTGTACTCCACAAAAGTGTGATAATAAGTCTATGATTTATAAAGTAAATAATAAATGAACATACCTTATTGGTCAAATATCTCTTGCTAGCAACATTCACAAGTCTTAAAACTCTGTCCAGAGCACTCTTGACCGTAACATCACTGGGCAACGATAGAGGCAGTTTCGTTCTCTTTTCCCTCTTCAAATCAAACGTCTTCCTGGGCATGTTACCTACAAAATATAAAAGTTAGAATCGTGTCGAAATTCAAATATTTGTAAGTTTTATAACTTTGAAATATCTTACCAAGAACAGCTTCCAAATGCAAATCATAGGGCAGCTTAGAGCTTGTCTCTGGTTTTAATCTATTGTCCCGGTCCAAATACTTGTATGTGAACGAATCTTCTACCAAACTCATGAAACCATCGCCAGTGACCTCGCCGACGAACGATACCGGACACCTTTCACGTCGACAGATTTCTGAAACATTCGTGCTTCGTTAAATATGGTCCTTCTAGCCGGATACTTGATGCTTTTAGAACTAGAGAGAAAAATATTTCCTTTCTAACGAAATGTTTTTTTTTAAATAAGATAAAGACAAAACTACATAGGTACAACCTACATAGTTAATTCATTAATTCACTGTTCTGATTTTCAAAAGTTATAAAAAGATTGTTTGCAATATTCGACAGACAAGCAAAGAAAAATGTACTCCAGCTTTACAGTTTTATAATGAAAAAAACATTATTTTTACGGAAACAGACCTCTATACCATTAGATTCGCGATAAAAATTGTCTTTTGAGACAGATACCTATGTAACAATCAGATCTAGCTTTTAAGTATGATAACAAAAATATTATTATTTTTACATCAATAGATTTCTGGAACATTATTTTTGCTATAAAAATGGTCCTTCGAGCTGGATACTTATGTAAAAATTAAATCTAGCTTTGCGGTTTAATAACAAAAATATATTAACGTACCTTCAAGTATAGGTCTGTTAGCTTTCGTGCATAGCAAAGCGTCGTTTTCTTGGTACTCCGCCCCCCATAGTTCGAGAGTGTTAATAGTGGGGTCTCCTAGCTGGAACTCTTTTGTAAACACAACGGCACCTTCAGGCTCGACTAGTTCTTTCAACACGTTTCCGTTACCACCCGCCCCTTGGTCGTGGATCGCTATAAATGATTAAGTTTCATTAATACGCCACACTGAGAAATATTAACAAAATGTTGCTAATAAGATTATGTACATACATTCAACTGGATTGATGTCGGATTCTAAGCAACTCCTGACAACACGGTTGAGACGGTTTCCCATTTCAGCATCACCTAAAAAGTAATTCATACATTAGAGTAAAAGTTTGAACGTGTAAGAGTTTGGAGTAGAGTTTATTATGTAGGAGTATAGGTTACTAAATGGAGAAAGTTCTTAATCCATTAGACAGACAGATTATGTAAAAATTTGCATTGATAAAATGCAATGGACTTTCAAAATATTAAGATCTTTGTAACTGTGTTCTCGCCTCACCAAGGCTTATTTAAAGATAATCAAAGTTATTATGGTCGGTACCGAATGTTTCTGGGCCAGGACGCAATAGTGATGTATTTTACCTCTCTGAACAGCGCCGAAGTCCAAAGCGTGGTCTCTTGAGTCACCACCCTGGACGGCGACTGACGAAGCAGCACCTCCACCGACTCCGATGCGGTAGACTGGACCTCCAACCTTCACCAGTAACATTCCTAAAATAAATTCAAAGTTTTTATCTTGCCCTGTACGTGGAACCATTAAACGCAGATTATTGGCCCATTTACACGAGGCCAGTAGCACTGGCGCCAGCAAATTCGAAACCGTTCTATTCTATTGGATTGGCTTCGTCCACTGGCTTGGGCCAGTCCAATGCACTGGCCTGGCTCTATTTTCACGAAGCCAATATTGGCCTGGCTTATTGGACTGTCTCGTCTACTGGCCTCGTGTAAATGGGCCATAACGTTAGAATGAATAGACACCATTTTTTGTCTCATTCAGACATGTTACACAAACAATCGTAAATATTCAACCGCTGATAATGACATTTAACCATTGGTTGAGTTCCATCGATCACGCAACCGGGCCTCAGGGACTCGAATTAATATCCAACTTATTTCGACAAAACATCAATTAAGCATACCTTTTTCGGGTTTGTTCTTCTTAATCATAGAATGAGGCATGTAACCGATACCACCGCTAAACATTATCGGCTTTACAAATTCTTCCCTGACGTTGTCGGCGTTTTTCAACCCGTAGGACTGGACGAAACCTGCGAAAAATAATATATTATATTTGACCCTAAAACATATTTTGATAAGGTTGACATTTCGACGTTTTTTTACCTGAAATCACAGGCTCTCCGAACTTATTCCCGTAGTCTGACGCGCCGTTACTTGCGTCTATTATTATTTGAAGCGGACTAGCGAAATTGCTTGGGTATTCCCAGCCATTTTCTTCCCATGGCAAGTCATAGCCTGAAAATAAATAATTTATTAATGAGGATCTAATATCATTCGAGTCTAAGCAACTGTTTAATATTATGAAGTTCCAAGAACTGTTGATAGATGGCGCTGCGTCTAGTTACACCGCGGTATCTAATGGATTTCCTTATTGAATGAGATTTCTGTTGTTAGAGAAATAATTGTCTAACCCCATATGTAAACGGACATGTCATGAGTTACGGACATAGTAATGGGTAGTTAAAATGCTCAACGTTTTCTGAAGAAAAACCCAATAACACACACATGTTAATGACGGAGTATGGCTCATACCACCTCATACTTTAGGTGATGCCTTTGCCCAGCAGTGTGTTGTTTACAGAATAACTTTACTTTTTGTTAATGAGCATAAGGATGAATTTATTACTTTTTTTACTGAATATTACATATAATGATGTCTCTGAGTGCGGAAGATAGTATGTTATAAAATTGTCATTTTATGTACCTGGAATGTATAAGTTGCCCACACTGTACCCTGCCGTGCCCGCGACTGTATGTCCACCTCTGCCTACCCCTTGGACGTCCCTAATACGTCCTCCAGTGCCAGTGGTGGCCCCACTGAACGGAGCTACTGCAGTGGGCATGTTGTGGGTCTCAGCGGTGAAGATAATATCAGACTCCACCACCTCTGATACGACTTGAGAGGGCGCCCTGACGTTACTGGGTCGAATCTTTGTGTGCTTGAATCCTTTTATGGCACTGAAAGGGAGACAAAGAAAGCATTTTTATTTAAATATACGCCAGGCAACAAATCAACTGTCTTGGTCTTGAAGAAAGGATTAAATCCGCGTTTTGCACATTAACATTTGTACACAAAAATAAAATAAATAAATAAGTAATTATGTAATTAACAGCCCTTATACCATGCGACTCTTAGCAGCGATTCAGCATCGATATAATTGCAAATATTCAACCTTAAAGTAGCAATACGTACGCGATACAGTCGCGCAGCTGTCAAATACGCGTTTGTATCGATGAAAAAAGGTGTGTCCTTAAATACTTTTTAAAAAATATTATAAGACTTTACCTGCTGTTATCTCCGAATTTAATCACATTGTTATTGTTAGAGGTTTGCTGAGTTGATGCGACCATATCGATAAGAGATTGGCCTATTTCAACTCCATCCAATATCATCTTGCCCTGTTAAATTAAATTAAATTTAAAATCTTTAATTTGAACCCCAAACCAATAATTAAATCTACTAATTAGCTTAAACATTTTCAGCCAGACAGCCACATGATTAATTTTAAGAAATAAATAAAATCGTATGGTATTTGGTATTAATGGTAATTAATGTTACCTTGAAAAACCAATGGCGTGAATGCTCACTGTTGCTCTGGGCAAGGTCAAACAACTCAACACTTGTGGGGTCACGTTTTAATTTATTTACGAAAAGATCCATGTAGAAATCCATATCCCAGGAGTCAAATGCCAAACCTAAAAATTATATTCAAAATGTAATGTTAAGATAGACCTTACATAATAGGAAATAATAGGAATAGTTAACTAGTACGGTCGTACCTAACTTTTCATTGACCTTTTCCATAGCAGATCTACCCTCTTTTTGCAACGGGACAACGTACCAAGGCTCCAAATCTTTAGGCAAACCTTCATTAAAACTCTTTCTAGGCAAGTTCTTGCTAGTGTAAATACATTGGGTCATTCTGTCATGCAATGGTGCAGCCAGGTCTTCAAATAGATTGTCTGACACATGCTTGGCTTTACGGAAAGAGATGAGGTATCTCGTAGATACTTCAAGACGGACAATGTCACGCAACCCAACACTCTCACAGATTTGAACTGAGTTACTAGAATCTGCTGTAGAGAAATTGAACCTGAAACAATTCAGGAATTTATTAAGGACAAAAGTAATGTATAAAAGAAGTTAAAACTGTAAATGTAACAGTACATGGAATATTTTTTAGATAATAATCAATGTTTTATTTACCTGGGTCCAATTTCAATGATGAGTTGATTATTTTCAATAATTTTGTAGATGGATTCATTATGTAATGCATTCGGGTGCAAAGGTGAACTCAAAAGCCACTGTAGAATCTTGATTTGGTTGATATTCAAATAGTCACACCCCTCAGCCAGCTCCACATGGTAACAATGTTCTGTTGATAACCCTGATATCTCAGGATCAACACTTTGTAACTTTTGTAATATTTCTTTTGTTTTATGAGCACTAAATGCTTCAGATGCAAAAAATCTTATTATACACATGGTTACAGACCGGCAAGTTCAATGTTCTATGTAGGACTACTACCCAATTGAGTTGGAGAGATACAGCTCATAAATTGATGTCTTACATCAATGTCAAAGTTCAAGCTCTATCGTCAGCTATCTGAAATAAATAAAGACAAACAACTTATGCAATATCTATATTAAACTATTGTATTACTGTGATCATACGTAATTAATTAAGGACAAATTATTTTATTTTAATTCATTAATGTGTTTTAATTTTATTTCCTGACTTATAAATATGCATTCAAAAGTTAAAACAGGTACTTTATTCCAGCGAGACTTATTTAAGACTAGCTTTTGCCCGCGACTTCGTCCGCGTCTAATAGTGACTTCTTTCTCCCGTTTTTTACACATTTACCACTATATCTTTGCTCCTATTGGTCGTAGCGTGATGTTATATAGCCTATAGCCTTCCTCGATAACTGGACTATCCAACACAAAAAGAATTATTCAATTCGAACCAGTAGTTTCGGAGATTAGCGCGTTCAAACAAACAAACAAACAAACTCTTCAGCTTTATAATATTAGTATAGATACTATAAAATTCAAAAATTCAAAATTCAAAATCTTTATTTCAATTTAGGTCATGAAATGACACTTATGAATATACTCAACTTAATCAATCCAACTTTTGATACAATAATAATACTTACATAATTAATTTTAAATAGTGCCTAAGCTATTTTAAAACATAGAGCATTAAGAAAGATAAGGACGACTTACTTATTCCAATTTGATTGTTTACTACTAGATAAGCGATAACTTACAAGTTAAACTAGTTACCTAATTTAAATTCTTGATGAAAAAAATTAATATATACATCTATGAAATAATATATATAACTTAAACGATAAGAACTATTAACTTGAAAATAAAATAAAAAGGGACAATAAAAAAAAAATTAAAAATGGTCCTTGTGCCCCTTTGGTAAGCTGCCCAAAATGCTGGCAGCATAACCTCGCTGAATTGCAATACTTATTTGCTGTGCGAGAAAAATTATTTATTTAAATTAATTTAATATATTTGTGGTTATAAGATCTTGCGTATGTAATACTTTTAATCGCGAAACACTAATGAAGGTTTTTATGGACTATCAACAGGTACATCGCTTTTCTGAATCCTACTACTATTATAAAGGCGAAAGTTTGTAAGTATGGATGTATGGATGTATGGATGTTTGTTACTCTTTCACGTAAAAACTACTGAATGGATTTGAATGAAACTTTACCACAATATAGCTCATACATCAGAATAACATATAGGCTACAATTTTTGAGGTTTCTAATGTAAGGTCGTAAAAAAACACATTTTTTGCGCTACTAGACGGGACGAACCTGAAGTCCACGCGAACGAAGTCGCGGGCAAAAGCTAGTCAAGAATAATATTGATAGAAATAAACAAGTACAAGACCATGTTGGTATTGTATAAGTTTATCCAACTATGAACTAAGGTCATTTAAACAAATACACCTGTTTTTAATAACCCTTATTCATCAAAAGAATCCCTCGTCGGTGAAGATTTTTCCTACATCTTCATAAAAAAACTCCAAATTAGGGAAGACAGTGAGGTGGTTTCCCTCTTCTTGCCTTTCGCTTATCTTACCTTCATTACTTAAACTATTGTAACATACTATCTAAAATACTTAAGCATGCTGAAATTACTGAAGAACAGCTGAAGAACTTGTTTGTTTGTATGATTTACGTGGTTACCGATGTTACCACTGAATTGATATGTGACGAACAATTAATTAAACATGATTATTAAAATATTATAGTCCCCAAATTCTTTATATAAGCAATTTAAAGAGTTGATCTCATGACTCATGAGAAACAAAAATTATATATAAACAAAATTTTATGAACAAACCTAAAAACTAAAAAGCTTCGCGCGGCGCGGGCACAGATGAATAATATTTTACTCTTTGTGAATAATTATTAGATAGGCGCGGGTACGGGACGGACCACATACTCTTACTAATCTGTGGTCCCACAGATGGACGGCAGCCTTACCTCACTTTGAGTGGTGTCAATGGGTCCACGACCTTAGACGAAGTATATTATAGACTTGACAGCCGCGTTCACCCGTATGAGACAGATATAAAGTACTTACGTATTTTGGGGTGGCCATGTTCATAAAAATTTACTCCCCACCCATATAAATACACTAGTAACCTTAACTACAATAAATACTTAATTTTACAGTCAAAATCTTTATTTATTTGTACAAAAAAATATTAACATAGGGATAAAACAAAAATTGTGTACAAAAAAAATGTTTAAGAAGGAAATAGGATTTTTAACGTCATAGAACAGAATAAGTCCGCCAATTATACAACTTACAGAGCAATAAAGTTTAAATAAAATAGTCAACAAATAACTTTTATGGGCCGTTAAATGATGTAAGTTTATTAAATAATAACATAAATACGCAACATAAATTTGTTGCGTACATTCAAATATTTGCCAAATAAGTTATCCGTTGCTTTTTCTGAAAGCATTCGGTTTTAAAATGGATAGAACACATGCGAGTGTGCTTGGTAGACTGCCAGTTTTGCCGTCCAGTCGCTGCAATCCAAACCTTTAGTACCGTCTCGTCTTTTGGAAATCTACATAAATGAACACAAATCATAATTAGTTCAAATAATAATGATCACTACAACGCATGAAATGTTCATCCAGCAATTAAAATACATATACGATTTTTAAAATTAGTCGATTGTAAATTACCCTTAAATCGAGAACTTTTACCCTTTGTATTGTGGTATCCCTAAAGGCAACGATAACCCAGCAAAATTTAAAATACTAACAAAATGGCTACCGTAATAGCCATAACCCACAGAGTTGAGCCATAGACGACCTTTTATATTTAGTCAGGTAATAATACAAAAATATTTTACAATTCGATTGATAATTCACTACTTTTTTCCACTATTATGTATGTTCTTTTATAGGATTTAAGATTAATGCACTTCGATGCAGGTAAAACATATAGGAACAATATAAATGAGGCTTACTTACGTGTGAAATGTTATGTTTTCATATTTACGCTCAGTACGGCTTTTACATCCAAGCACACAACAATTTACCATGTTGAGTAAGTAAAACAATCACTCCGTAATCCACAAAACACTTCACTTGCACAAAATTTATTTTAAATTTGCAATTTTATTGTATTTTTCGCATAGACGTCAAATGTCTGCCCTTATTTTTAAATTGTGGCAGGCCGAAATTACCTATGAACGGTGATAAGGACAAAAAACAATATCTGCGTCTCTCTCACTCTTAAGTACTTTTGTATACAGCCATTACTTTCTTACTTGTCAATTTTAAATATGTGTCAAATCTACAGGATACATAATCTAAGTTCCACGACACGATTTTTTAGAATTATTGAGTTTTCTAAATGTCAATAATTTTTGTCAGTTTTTATGTCCAGCCAGCTTAATTTTAAGTATCTATCACATAGCTGAACGAATTTATTGAACGAAAAAATATTGAGTAATAGAAATCATTAACGAAAATATCGATTAAAATGGTTACATTACAAGAATTAAAAAGACTGAAAGATTGATTCAACGAGGCGGTATGGACATCACTAAAGCTAGCTCACTCCGCTCACTCTCGTGTAGTCAATTTTTGACACTGATGACAACGATTTTTAGCCTACGGCCAATGTATCGTTGTCCCGTATCTAAAAAAGATTACATGATCAGTGATGGACGGAGATCTCTTTCTCTTTCTAATCTGTGATATGGTATCAAGTTGCCTATTCACTGGGAAAATATATATTATTAATATACCGAGATATACTCGATATCGCTCACCATAGTTTACAATGGAACCCTTTTCACTGAGAAATATAATATTTTATATCCCGAGCTATAATTTATTTTGCAGCTATACGAAAAGATATATTTTTACTCGAAGCCACGCCCCCTCGAACTCGGTGGCACAGTGCGCACAGTGCAGTGTTTGTAAAGTAGGAAAAAACCTAAGTGCGAGTCGGACCCGCGCACTGAGGGTTCCGTGCCACCCTAAACTGGATTCGGGGTCCACTTACTTCCACCTAACGAAAATATCACAATATTTTTTGTCGGCAAAAATAACTTTGTTTTTCATAGTATTTGTATGAAAGACAAAGTTATATTTGCGGTTGATGAAGATGTGCAATATCTCAAAAACTACTTGTTCAATTTCATTCAAACCAATTTTCGTTGAAAGTTTTTGTTGAGATCCACATTACTTATTTTTTTTTCAAAATTTCCACTTTCTTAGTTCAAAAGATAGATGGGGAGACGCCCATTTTACCATTTTGGAAGCGTCTATATCTCAAACGTTAGACTTTTAGAAAAAATGGGGAGTTTAGCGCGGGAAACGAAAAGAGAAAGATGGATTTTGTTTCATCATTTTTAATAATTGGTTTTTTCGAGTTTTGTGGTTTTGTGTTGGAATCATCATTATAATTTGTGCCATTGAAGAACACAATGAAAACAAAGTGGGAAATAAAGTCTTTTGATTCGGATCGCCATTCTCGTGCTAAACTCGTGTTGTTGAGCATTGAAATGCGAACCAGCATCGCATTTCAATGTATGTCAATAGGTTAGGTGTTAGGTTAGGTTAGGCTAGTTTAGTGTTAGTTTTAGTGATAAGTGTAAATATGGTGTAAATAATGAACTTTTATCAATGATGATTGTCTGTATGGCTTTGTGACCAAGGACGTTAAACTTGTATAAAAAAAATGGTTTTAGAAACTATATGTCATTTTGAAAGACCTAACCATAGACACCCCACACACACGCATAGGTTTGATAAAAAAAAAATAGGTTTTAGTTTCATTGGAGCCCCCGCCCCCCTTAAATGTATTTTTTTTTAACTTTTGGTATCTGAAAAATACAAAACTATAGTTTGGATTTTACAGATCTGAGAAAATAGGAAGTTCGTAAGTTTTCGTTACTAAAATTAAATAACAAAATTTTATCAGCCATTTCACGCGACCAATGCGGTGGACAATCTCAAATAGAATGAGTGAAATATATATCCCACAGTGTCATGAAGTCTTCCCAATCTTACAAGAGATTTCCGATTTTCCCTTTTATTTTATTTTCGTACGTGTTCTGAGTAAAGTATTAATATGATTGTATTTAAATACCGTAGAGCTAAACTCCTTAAATGAAATTTTAATTTTCGATGGTTTTGATTGATATTACAATTGTTTTGCGTCTAAAATCGTTGGAACATACATGATATCCCTCTTATGGTAGAAAATGCCTTCTACGACATTTCCATCCAAGAAATCTTTTTTTGCCTTTGCCGAGGTTGGGTAAAAAAATATTCGCTAGAAAAGGTGATAAATAAAAATACCCTAATAAATAATAGACTCCCTGAATCAAGGGAGATTTTCTTGCTCTGGCTACCCTGATTGAAAAATCGCCCCCAGTCAATGTCATCCGTATCATCCGTATCCGTCTTAGATTATGTATCCAGCAGTCCTAGGATGCACGCCGTGATAAAAATTTATCGAGGCATTTTAGCGCGTTTATTTGTCAAAAATCGACATACCCGCAGTTGCTAACATGGCTGCCATGAAAGTCATGTCGTACTGTCAAAATTCGAAATATGACAAAATTATCATTAAACCCTAATATGCCACACATATTTTTATCGAATTTTGACATTTCGCCGTGTAACATTATCGTCCACCATTAGCGACGACGACAAATAAAAAAAACATATTTAGAGCAAAAATATATGACTGAGTCGTGCCATATTTTATCCTCGGCTCTCAAAAAACAATAAAATGTAAAAATATTAAAAAAAAATGCCCCCGTGGAACATTTTTTATCCCTAACATATTTATTAATTTGAATTCATTATCTGTGGGCAATATTTGATATACTCTTACTAATCTGTGGGCAATATCGAGTCAATCTGTCATTGTGTCAAGTTCAAGAAGCTTAGATACAAACTGGAGATTGCAATACGAACAATATTTTGAAGCCAAAAAAATTGAACTCATTTGACCTTTACGGTTGTCTTCTGTCTCACTCACTCAATGAATAGTGTAGCCAGGTTCATGGAGAATATTCCCCAAGCCATTCTTTGTTTTTCTTGCAATAAATAAACCTACGAAGAAGGGCAGTGCGTACTGCGTAATACTTTTTCACATAAGAAATTAATGGTTATGGTTAATGAAATATTTTTAGAGCTTGCTTGTAACAAGCTGCAAAAAAATATTTTTTATGCAGCTTTTCCCCCGACTGTGTGGTAATCTTATTGACGTATTTTGGCAACACTAAAGCATATTGTCAAAACCATAACGCCCGGCTGTCAAAAGAATCTCTTTCACTTCGAATATTCATTTCAGGAATTTTTGAAATATATGCCGTGTTTTGGTGCAAATCATCATGAGTTGTGTGGTTCGTGGTTGTGGAAACGTCTAGCATCCAAAAAGTAGCGTGAAATTCCACAGGTATACACATTTTTTTCATATTTTCTGTGCTTCATGATAGTACTTCTATTTTAGAGATATTGAGGACTACGTTTATGTTTTTAATGTATTAAACGTAAACAATTACTAGAATATGCACTTCGTGATATATCTGACTACTCACTTTTAAAAAATAATAAGCCATAATACATAAAAACTGAACTTATAAGAAATACTTTTTTGTCGTAGTAATAAGACAAGGGTAACCATATTTTACGTCGCGTGCGTTTAGAAAATTTTCACGAAAAATTATGAAATCTAATAAAATTTGTAACAATGTATTTTATCGTATAAAAGAGCTTCAAATAAACACTTTTGATTCTAATAATTTTTTTATCCCACTCATAGTTAAGCGAAAAAATGCGACCGAATTATCCAGGCGTTTTGGACTTATAAAAATTTTCACGAAAATGTTTCAAACCTAATAAATCTGGAATCTTTGTTTATTAACGTTAACAAGGGCTTAATATAAGCACTTTTTGTTCTTATATTTTTTTCTATCCGATGCATAGTTTAGTGGCAAAATATGTGCGAATTTTATCAAAGCGTTTTGGACTTTGAAAAATTACGCTAAAATTACGAAAAGTCCCAAACGCCTTGCACACTCTTTGCTACACTCCAACCCTAAGTTCAGATCCTATCTTTGACTGGGAAAGTAATTCCTCGAAAATCTTTTATTATTCTTCATATTTATTGACTTAATTGGCTTAGTAGGTAGAAAGTAGTGCAGTAATTAACCTTTAATCCATGGGCTGGGTTTGATTACTGGTTTGCATCAATTTAGAAAAGATTTTCCTTAGGGTTAGGTAGCACTAAAGTGATGTCTCTTATGATAAAATTGTCTGATACCTCTTACACAAGGATCATAATCCCTTATTTTTCCTCAATAACTACTTTTGTTTGTAGGGGATGGTTAGCGCAACATGATTAATTTGGTGTATTATATATTGCTGTTTTATTTTAGTTTCCCGAGAGACCAAAAAATTAAAAATGCTTGGTTATGCAAAATACCATTATAAAAGGCAAATTCTATGCATCTGCCAGGATTTATAGTGCACACTTCAGACCTGATGAGCCTGAGAGACCAGGCCATCTACTCAAAACCGCAGTACCATTTTTATGCCTACCAGCCGTGCAAATGTTGCAACCTATTAGTAAGTAATAATCACATCCAAAATTGTTGTTAATGAGGTTTTAATTTTTGTAGCTAGATAATATTTATATTTACTAAAGTGCTAACTTATTCACTAATTCATAAAACCATGAATGACTGATCTTCAAACTAAACAAAATTTATCAAAACTTGCTTTGTTTGTGTGGACTTCATTGTCATGGTGAATCATCATAAAGATTAATGTTGATATTCTTAGTTGTTGGGAGCTTGAAAACTCGCAACTGTTCTGTGACACAAACTTAACAAATATGTGAAATTTTTACACGTCCATCATAGTTTAATCCAAGACCTGGGATCTCTTAATGTTTTGGAAGGATGCCTGTGTGTGTGACAAATATTGACTTGAAATGTTTTTTTCCTATTTCAGGAATGTAATAATATACCTTCAAGTTCTAACACTACATATTATGCAAATGTAAGTGAAGTAAAATTGACACAGCCAACTTTAGAAAAAAGTGTTGTAAGTAAAAATTATATCAATATTACAAGATGAATTCTTATTAGTGTAAAATACTATAAATTGTTTGTCTATACTAATAAGATAAATAATAAAAAACTTTTCAACAAACTAGTTATAATATTGTTAGATGGCCGTCCCCGTTTATGTAAAGCAAAGATTTATAAGAATTAACCCCATATTCATTTTTATGATGCTTGCTTATGACAGTGTATGTTTTTTTAAATAGGTTGATGAAAATGAACCACCCTCTAAACGGCGGAGATTAAATGATGATAAAACTAATATAATGAACTTCAGAGACTACATCTAATACTGTTGAAGTCACAATGCCAATCAATGCCAGTCAATTGATTAGACTTTTAAGTGTGTATTGAAAATGATTGTAAACTTTTATAAATAAGTAACGAATTATACGATTTGAGTACTTACATAATGTTATTTTTTATTTATAGTTTTTTAATCAACAGTATAATAATTTAGTGGGTGCAATTCCAATATCATGGATTCGCTTTTCCTTTTGAGTGAGTGAATGAAAAAAGAAAAAGAGAATAACCCGGTAGGGCAGGCCACACTGTATAAAATATTACACGGTGTATAGTAGGTATGTATCCTATTAAGATGAAACTCTAATCTCAACTACTATAACTTAGTTGAAAAATTGGCTACCTACTTAAATAAATTATTTTAAAAAATAAATGTAGTTTATTTTCTTACCACCAGTTTACTATTATTATTTTCAACTAAAGTTCTGCTGGGCACAAAAAAACAAGTCCCGCAATTTTTCCATAATCGGGGCGGGCCGCACCCAACGACCTCTATGTTACAAAATACATACAAGTCTATGGCCGCACCGCAACGCAATGTATTGCAAAATTCCTTCATTCCTATTATTATTATTTTTTCAGATAAGAGATGTTTTTTTTATCCTTTATATATTAAGTAATATCCTTAACATATTATTTATTATATATAATAAAGTCGCTCACTTTTGATCGTAGCTTCCTTTATTATTTTATAACGTGTTGTCACCCCACTGAAAGAGACAGCAAACAACCATGACGTCATTCAAGGTCAAATTGTTTAGCTTCAGTCTTTTCTTCATAATGCAATCTCCAGTTTGTATATAAGCTTCTTGGTCAAGTTGATCATTTTGAGCCAAATCTGACATTAAATTGAGTGAATGGTTAGAAATTGACATATCTCGTTATCGTTGTGGATAAATTTGTCCAATGTGGTTGGCATGTTAGGGAATATGATAAAATAGCATTGATCGATTATTTTGTCATGTCGATCGAAAGTAATAGTGTGTCATGCATGTTAGGCCTACTGTAGGCCTAACATGCATGACACACTATTTCTTTCGATCGACATGACAAAATTAGTCGATCTATGCTATTTTATCATATTCCCTAACATGCCAACCACATTGGACAAATTTATCCACAACGATAACGAGATATGTCAATTTCTAACCATTCACTCAATTTTATGTCAGATTTGGCTCAAAATGATCAACTTGACACAATGACAGATTAACTCGATATTGCCCACAGATTAGTAAGAGTATATCAAATATTGCCCACAGATAATGAATTCAAATTAATAAATATGTTAGGGATAAAAAATGTTCCACGGGGACTTTCTTTTCAATATTTTTACACTTTATTGTTTTTTGAGAGCCTAGGATAAAATATGGCACGACTCAGTCATATATTTTTGCTCTAAATATGTTTTTTTTTATTTGTCGTCGTCGCTAATGGTGGACGATATTGTTACACGGCGAAATGTCAAAATTCGATAAAAATATGTGTGGCATGTTGGGTTCAATGATAATTTTGTCATATTTCGAATTTTGACAGTACGACATGACTTTCATGGCAGCCATGTTAGCAACTGCGAGTATGTCGATTTTTGACAAACAAACGCGCTAAAATGCCTCGATAAATTTTTATCACGGCGTGCATACTAAGCCTGCTGTAAAAAGAATATACTTCGTCTAAGGTATCCGTCATCATCTTCATCGCACTGTACAGTGCACAGATTAGTAAAAGTATGGTACAGAGTGCGACAAGGATCTTCTGGCCAAACGCGACGGTGACAGTCTGACTGTATTTTTCAAATGAGACTACCACTGATCATGTAATCTTTTTTAGATACGGGACATCCATACATTGGCCGAAGGCAAAAAATATGTCATCAGTTTCAAAATATTATTGGAGACTACTTCGAAAAAACATACACATTTCAGTAATATGGGTGGTGACAAAAAAAACTTATTTTTCATGTCGATAATTTTGGGTCTAGTATCCGCAGTCCGCCGCACATTTCGTTTGATAATGTTTCGAAAATATACATTGTATATATTTCAAAGTGAAAAGGCACCTTCATTCTTTCTTGTCTGTTATTGTTCATTCATTCATTCACTCTTTTTCTTTATGGAATTATAAAATGGCTGCCACGCACATTGATGATTCCGCTTAATTTTTGCGAAATAATTAACAAATACCTCTAGCGGGAATGTAATTCCATTTGTGTTGTAGTGACCAAATAAAAGTGTTCTCATATATTTTTTTGAAGATTAACCGTTCAAAGCTTCCTTACGCTATACGTTTTGGCGTCATAACGCCTCGGCTGGGGCTAACCCTAGCCATTTTGTCGTAAGGATTTTATTGATTTTTGTGTCAATAAATTCAAAATGATGATGATGTACACGGTAAGTTATTTACTTTACATAATCCCGTCCTTTTGCATATATGTATGTCCACCCAGGCAGATAATTGGTAAATAAATGCCAACAATATACATGTGATTTTTTAGTTTTCCACGGAGACCTAGTACCGGCTGAGATCTCGCAACGACCACAATCCACAACGTGCCTAAATATATTCGTTGTAGCCAAGAGGCATTTCCTGCACGTCTAAGTGCGCGGCATAAAATTTAGTACCTGGATTTCGGCAACCGCAACTTTTTGGAGAAAGGTCTTAGCCACTAGGCGAAATACTTAGTCTTCCTGCAAAATTTCAGCAACAACGAACCCATAGTTTTTCTCATTCTTTTTTGAAATTTCGATATTTCTTTCTACTTATTTCTTTACTTCTGTCAAATTAGGGGGAGGAGAGCAAAGGGGGAGCTCTGACCCAGTGGTACTGTGTCCTTTTAAACTTATGGACTGGCACCTTTTTTTACTGGGTTTTCAAAGTTCTAAACCTGCCATAAACTCATTATTGACAATAATATAAGGTTTCCTTTTCATTTAGGGCACAAGCACTGAGCAGGACACCCGCTTCAGCGACAAGGAGAAGAAGCTAATGAAACAGATGAAGTTTGGCGATTGTTTGACACAGCAGGTTTGTGGCATAAGATAATCGTACAATCCTACTAATATTTTATAAGTGCAAAAATTTGTGATTTAAATTTTAAAGAGATGATTGTTACTCCTTCATGCAAAAATGACTTAATAAATTTTGATAAAAATAACGATGATATCACTGATACATTTTGATTTATAATAACATGTTGGGTCTTTATCATTATGATATTTAGTTTAGATTTGAAATACATGCACGTGAAGCGACAGGGAAACAATAGGAATATTATAAAAAGGCTAACAGGTCATAAATCTTTAAACTGTGTCTATAGTCTATAATAATGCAAGTTATTTAAATTATAGAATCTCTAATATTACAGTGTCTTCTATACTTGCTTCTTTTGCCTAGGCATACATAACTATACTGACACACACTTCAATCTTGTCTGCAAAAGCATCTATCAACAAATCTATCAATGGTGTAAATTGTATTGTTTATTTTGATTAC